>CM039582.1:69553297-69578763 GCA_022457205.1 Saccharum spontaneum | reverse complement strand
AGATCATCCTTGACTCCATGAGCCGCAAATAACAATATGACCGTTGGCACCATTTTTGTGCCATCTTTTTACATTTATACTTAATTTATGTGTTATACCATTGATTATACCCTGAAAATAAATGGATATGTAAGAGCAACTTTAAGAACCTCTTTATATCCTTGTTAATTAGCCGATGCAGAATAGCCCTAACTCCTTTGTGTTGGTTTTCTTATCACTGGGATCATGCTCGTGAGCTGCAACGGAAAAAAAAATAATACCATGATATTTCATATTTGAATATGTGTTGCATTACCAGAAAAGATACTTTGAGCGAAATGTTCACAGCATTTCATTTGTAGCTTGATCTATCTTCATGATGCATAAACAATTATAACGTAATTCAAGTTTTGACTTGAAATCAAAACAATCCAGTTTATAGCGTAATAACTATGCTTATTACGACTATCTATTCCACCATATCTTTTCTGTGATGCACTTCAAACATAACTAATATACAAAACAGATAGATCCAATATAGGTTGTACATGTGGATAGATGAATGAGTATTATAAACTGAATTATGTGCACGGCTGGCCACTAAGAGGAGCAATCATATACTAAGCGTATCATGTAATAGACCTAAGTACTACAGCTTCTTAGGACTTCTTTCGAACACGGTATTTTTTTTCTTCCTGTTTCTGTGTTTTTCTCGTGACAAAATAAATTGATTCCACCTATTAAAGAGCCAAAATTTCTCTTCACCTATTTTTTTCGTCCACAACCACCTAACTACTCGGACAGCGGAGAGTTAGAAGAACTCAAGTCTAGCGATGGTAAATATAGAGGGTATGTTTGGTTTACGCCCACCGGTAGCCACGCCGAAAGTGGGGCGAGTTGCCGCGAGCCACATTTGTGGCGATAAATTTGGGCGCCACACTTTTATGGCACATTTTCTACTACGTTTTTGTGTGGCAGCTGCACTTGTGTCAGGAACCAAATATATGTCTCCGATTTTTATGGTGAGCCATAGGTGTGACGTGGCGGCAAGCGGCCAGCAACCAAACGCGCTGAAAGCCCAAGTTTGGTTTTGGTAATTAATGACACCAAGTTGCTAATGCTATTGTATCAAGTGTGATTAAGCTAGGCATAAGCAACATGTGATGGAGGTGGAAATGGCATGGAGAGATGGCCACAAGACCACATGATTTGGTGCATGAAATGATGAGCAAGATCATGGTGGAGACGCACATAATATGATGGACATGATGATCAAGTGGAAGAGAAGGATCTAAGAGCGCAAGGCAAAGGTATAACCATAGGATTTTCCTTTTGCCGGTCTAAGATGAGTAGAGAAGTGATTGACCGGGTTTAGGATACATAGCCGACTATCAAGAGGGGCAATCACGGTTAGCTCGGGAATCAAGTGCCACTAGATCAATGTCTTGAGCATATGCATTAGGATCTAGTTGAGAGCTAACATAACGCCTTGAAAAATGTTTGTGAAATGCTAACACACATGCACATTGTGGTGTACACTTGGTGGTGTTAGCACATTTGCGAAGGCGGTGGTGTTTGAACGGTAGTAAGGGGTTTGGGGTTCGCTCTCCCTCCCGCCGAGCGTGCGAGCGCGGGATTCAGGCGTTTTTGAGGAAATGAAATGCCTATTTTCTATTGCGCCGGAAGTCGGAAAAGAAACGGAGGCGAACGGCGGTCACTGTGGTGACCGGACGCTGCACCGGACGCGGTCTCGGTTTGACCGGACGCGTCCGGTCAGTTCAACGCGGCGTGGGCGCTATGGTTTGTGACCGGATGCTGGTCTGGCCTGACCAGCGCGTCCGGTCAGTTCTCCTGTGCGCTGAAATAGAGCGCTCGACCGGCGCGTCCGGTCCCTCACGGAACCGGAGCGTCCGGTCAGGCGTCCAGAAGGGTAGAGTGTTGATCGGACGCGCGGCGCGTCCGGTCACGTGCGATCGGACGCGTCCGGTCTCGACGGGAGCTTACTGGAACGCGACCGGACGCTGGCACTGTCACGTCCGGTCAAACGCTGAAGCGCGTCCGGTCACGGCAACGGCTAGTTCTGACGCGCACTGTTCACGCTTGTCCTGTAGTGACCGGACGCGTCCGGTCACCCTGACCGGAGCGTCCGGTCAGCGCGATTTTAACTGCGTCGTTCGTAACGGCTAGCTGCGTACCCCTTCGTTATAAATAGAGGGTGTCCGGGGTTTGAGGGCATCTCTTGCACATTTTGAGACCTAGAAACATCCTTTGAGCTAGAAAACAACCCCTCCACTCATCTCTTTGCTTGGTTGCACATCTTGAGTGAGATTGAGTGAGATTCAAGTGTATTGCTTGAGAGTTGCATTCTAGAGGCACTTGATCTTCGAGTTGCTGCGGATTTCTTGTTACTCTTCCGTGTTTCCCGACACGGTAGACGGCTTGGAGCAGCGGAGGTGATTGAGCTCGCAATTGGAGATTGTTGGAGCCCTCACCAAGTGTTGTAAGGGGTTCTTGATCCTTCCCTGCTGGAGTTCGCAAATTGGATACTCTAGTGGAGCTCGTGGCTTGGAGGATCCCCATCTTGTGTGCGATTGTGCGGCGCCCGCCGAGGGCTCGACTCTTGATAGTCGATTAGCTCGTGAACCGACAAGTGGGTGCATCGCCACAACGAGGAGTAGCTTGCCGGGAAGCAAGTGAACCTCGGTAAAAAAATCTTATGTCATCTCTTTGCCGAGGATTTCTCTTGTGGTTGATTATTGTGATTGATTCTTCAAGTGCATTACTTCTCTACATCGTTGGTATAAGAATCAAGTCACTTGCTCTTTACTTTCTTGTTCTAGTCCTTGTGTAGTTTGCTTAGTGTAGCCTTTATCACATAGGAGTAAGTAGCTTAGTGACTTAGTCTTATTGGTGTGTATTCTAGATCATAGCCTTGCTTCACTAGTATTGTATAGGTGGCTTGCATAGTGTAGTTGAGCTAGTGCTAGAATTAGCTTAGCCATCTTTTATACTAACGTGGTTGTTTAGTGAAGCTTGTAGATTTTTTAAATAGGCTATTCACCCCCCCTCTAGCCATTTGGACCTTACACGCGCTCAGAGTCCAATTCCAATAAATATTGAGTCGCGGCCTACATATCTTGTATGTGATCTGGACTCATGGCCCGCGCTCATACGAGGTAGAACAGCTCGCATTTAATGATGACACATAGTCTGATTCCTATACGTATTGGGGTTCTGTTGCAACGCACAAACATGTTTGCTAGGAACCTATATATATGCCTAATCTATACCTAATAATAAAGAGGCAAAATTTCTCACCCCCTCTAATTTGGTTTGGTCCATCTATTTGCTTAGTCCGTCTCCCTCTAACTACCGGACGATGGAGAGTTTCTTTCGTCCGGACTTATATATAACACATGCTCATACGAGTTAGTATAGTCCAAGTCCAAAACGTATTTGTGGTGCTATTTGTTTTCCTATTCTTTCTACTCTTTTCCAATCTAAATACGGTGTCCGTCTTTCTTGCGCACCTGAGTATCCGCATCCTCTACTAATTTTTATCTATACCTACTTTTTTTGGGTCACCTAGAAGTAGAGTCCAATCTATGTACGTTCTCTTTTCCCCTCGGCTGTTAGAGTTTCTCAAATTCCGGTTTTGGGGTTTTTGTTTTCGTTCGTGAGTCATATTTGGATTTGTTATCAGATTCGTTTTCTTACGTTCAAATAAAAGATTGGTTTGCTTCTGTCTTTTCACGTTGGTTTGTATTTGCATCCGGTTTTTCTTACTTGTGTGCATGATTCCCTTTCACGTTCCCCATCTTTTTTTGGTAATTTCGTTTTTCCTTAATAAAAATAAATAACAAATATAATATTTTGATCCCTTGACCTACAAATATATATATGTTCACCACCAAATTATTAATACAGTTTTAGTTGAGAATAAAAACGCAAATGGTCCAAGTAATCAAAACGCAAATTGAAGTCTAGAGCAGTTTTTAATCCAATTTAGTCTGATAAATATCTCTCCGAAAGCAATCCTTCACTAGACCTACCATGTAGAAACCGAAAGATGCTTCACGTCATAATCAGTGGATAGACTGGTCTTACCGACTTTAATCAGAGATTAAAATTATAATTTTTTATGAATCCACAAAGGAAGTCATATAACTCAAAATTTAATTTTACCAATGCATGGATAGTATGAAACTGAAATTATGATATATTTACAAATAAAAAGTTTTGTGTATTTTGGAATAGAAGATAAAAACTCTATCAAGAATTTATTTTAATTTTGATACAGGCTTGATAGGGTATAGTCATATTATTGCCAACATTAGCTTATATTGTGGATGACATAGTCATCATAAAAAATTAGCTTTCAAATTTTATAGAAATAGCATAACATAAATAGATATGTAACAATCCGGTCCTCGTTTTTTCATAAATGTTTTGTAGATTTTTTTATACCCGTTGCAACGCACGGGCACATTTGCTAGTAATAATAAAAAGGCAAAAAATTTTGCCATTTTTTGGTCCATCCATTTTTGTGTCCATCTCCCGCTCTAACTACCAAACAATGGAGATTTCTTTCGTTCGGACTTCTATATATAACCTATGCTCATACGAGTTAGAATAGCTCTTGTCTATGTGATACGGAGTCTGATTCCAAAACGTATTGGGTCGTGTATGTGACCTAGATATAGATACCTAGATTGGACGCCTGGATAGCTACGAATCCAATTCCAAATATAAGTCCCTTTGATTCAGAGTAAGCTGAATAGAAATCCGTTTTGCACTTCCATGACCATTGGTCATTTTTTTTTTGCCCAGAATCATTTAGTTTCTTTTCTTCTCCGTGTTAGTTTCCTTTTCTTTATTGGTCGTTTTTCTTTTTTTTCTCAAGTCGGCACCGGCACATTAGCCATGTCAGTTTCTTTCATTGCACTTTCACTTTTAACGTTTATACATCTTTCTATTCATCGCGTTCCAATAAATAAATATGAAAAACAAAGAATAAAGAAAGGTCTTTGAACCTTTATTTTTTCCTGAAAACTGAAAGTTTTCATCGTCAAGTTATTGATGCGGTTTTGATTAAGAACAAAACTTATCTTATAAGAACTTGGTTGAATTGATGGTCTAACTAATCAAATGCGAACTAATATTTGAGGTGTTTGTGGTTAGTTCGGTCTCAATAAATTTGTCTCGATTGTATGCATGCACCAGTGCAACCCCTGACGAGTCCTGCAACATGGAAATTAGAGAGAGGTCACCTGTCATAATTATCGGTGGGCAAACCAGTACTTGACATATCGACAACTCACTTCTTGCCGACTTGAACTAAAGATCCTCAACGAAGGTCACGAAACTTGATATTTAACTGTACCAAAGCATACATAGTATAAAATTGAAGTTATGATATATTTATAGCTTCTATAAACTTATAAAAGGATATACACACACATAATTTATGTTCTCATTTTCCATTACAATTTGATAACTTATTTTCTCATGTTGCAACGCATGGACATATTTACTAGTAGTAATATTATAAGGTATCAATTTTGTCTTTTATTCTGCAGGGCCTCTTTTGCTTCCTTTGGACTTCACGGTTCTCAGTCCGACTTGATCTGGCTTCTCACACTTTCCATTTTGGCAAAGGAAAGTACAGAGGGGCGAAAAGGAACTACAGTGTGGAGACTGCTAACTGCTAAGGATCGTCCGGATCTTTTGATTTTCCGTGATGATGCGTACGCGGAACATAAATACTCTCGACACTGTAGCACAGCGTCAGCGTCAGCGCCAGCGGGGCGACGAGCAGGGAGCAAGCCCAAACAAGGGCAGAGTGAATGCGGCGGAGCCACGCCATGATGAGTTCTCGCCGGTCGTTTTGCCTCTGCCGGCCCGCGCTCTGGAACTGGCAGGCGCGCGCTCGGCTCGGGCGCGTCACCGTCACGTTGCATGACGCGCACATGGCCGCGCCCTGCAGAATTGCATGCAGATGCAGCGGCAACCTGAATCGTGCTCTGAACCCGATTCGATCGATGGATGCGTGCGTGGCTTCCTCAGTCCGCCCCCGCTCCGATCCGCCAGGGCGGGGCACTGTGCCGGCGTACGAACGCAATCACGAAGGCGCGGGGCGGGGAGGGGGACGGACGGGACGCGATATCTGGGGTGCGGAACGAGGCTGCTCCATTTGTCGCCCCCCGCGCGCCTCGTTCGCCGGCCCGCGCGAGCGGAGGCGGCACAGCAGCATGATCGTGTCGTCGACGACGCGCGCGTCGCGGCAGGGCGGGGCGCATCATGGCGCCGGCATGCATGCAGGGGCCGGCGGGCCGCGGGATCTCATGCTCATCCCCCCATCCCCATTCGCTCCTCGCGACCTCGCGGGATCGGAGAGGGCGCGGGCGGGCCTTGTTGTAATCATGGGCCAAGATTTGAAACCGGCCACTTGATAATCGTGGCGGGGATGAGTGGCGCCATTAGTGGCATTAGCCTGCCCTTTCGCGCGGATCCTGTTTTGTTCAATCCTGCGCCCACGCAGGGAGGGATTAGAGTAACAAATCCGTCTGTCTACTCGTACTCTAGCCTCTCTGCCGCTAGCTGCAAACCGCGCCGGGGAGGAGTGTATTCCAAGACACAATGATTGTGTCGCGCGGGGAGGCGTGGATTCGTAAAGTGGACGGGTGCTCGCTCTTGCCCGCTCGCTCGCTGCTGCTGCTGCATAACATGGGCCTTGACCGAGGCAGGCAGGCGTTCAGTCAGGCATCCACACACACGAGCTCTTTCTTCTCTCTTTCCAGTCCAGGCAATCTTTTGCCCCCTCCGCCTCCCTCACAACGCGTCCCCTTTTGGCCCTCTTCCAGGCCTGATCGATCAGCTCCATTTACACGCCCTTTTTCCCCTCCTGTCTCCATTGCTCCAGCCTAGTAATTATATTACCCTACTAGCCTTTGCCCCCACAGGGCCATCGAAAGGCGTGGCAACCAAGTAATGCTATCAGCTGGTCAGGTCAGGTCGTCTGGAGGCCAGGCCTGAGGCCACCAGGAGCGAGCGAATTCAAGCGAGGAAAAAAGGCGAGGCCTTTTGCTGTATGTCTCTGTGTGTGATCAGCAGGCCAGGGGGAGGTCGCCATGATTCTTGCGAGCCCGGGCGAGATCATAAGCGAAAGACAAAAAAGCCGAAAGGCGCATCATGCTGCCACATGACACACCCTATACAAAAGCTAGCCCTAGACACACCAGGAGAAGCATCCATCCATCCATCTCCTCGCTTCCACGCCAATTAAACGTAGTAGGCGTACACCGCAACCTTATTTGAGAGCCAGCTGCTGCTAGCTCCTCCTCCAATCGGATCGACGATCGATGGGTGGTCACGGCGACCACCACCACCACCACCAGGAAGTTGGAGTGCTCGTCGACGACGAGGAGGAGGAGCTGATCGAGCACCATGCGAGGGCTGCCTGCGGTGGCGCCACGAGCGGAGTGGTGGAGCAAGGAGTAGGAGATGGCGGTGGTCAAGACGCTGCGGGCATGGTGTTCGAGGCGAGCAGTAGCGTGGGGAGCGTGAGTGCGGCAACCATGGCACCACCCCAGATCCTCTGCTGGCCACCGCCGCCGCCGTCCGCTCCGCCACAGCAGCAGCTCCACCAGGACCACCACCACCACCACCACAACGTCGGAGGCCAGCATCAGTCCCCGTTCTTCCCGCTTCTGCCGCCGCTCCCCCCGCAGACGCCCCCGCCGCCGCCCTTCTTCGCCGACTTCTACGCGCGGCGCGCGCTCCAGTTCGCGTACGATCACCATTCGGGCGGCGGCCCGTCCACGTCGTCGGACCCGCTCGGCCTCGGCGGCCTCTACATGGGGCACCACCACGGCGGCCCCGGGATGATGATGCCCCCGCCGTTCGCTTCGTCGCCGTTCGGAGATCACTTCGGCCGGATGACCGCGCAGGAGATCATGGACGCCAAGGCGCTGGCCGCTTCCAAGAGCCACAGCGAGGCCGAGCGCAGGCGCCGCGAGCGCATCAACGCGCACCTCGCGCGCCTCCGCAGCCTCCTGCCCAACACAACCAAGGTAAAAATCGACGTCCGTCCTCAGCTCGATCGCCGGCTGTCCGTCGTTAGGACATACATACACGGCCGGATCGAGTGATCTAAGAATGCAAGCAACTTGCAACGCATGCATGTGTCCTATCCGCGTGCGCGCGAACTCCATTGCTAGCTAGCTGATGCTGGCTCTCCATCCGATAGCACTAGCTAGCACAGGTGTAGTGTAGGGCTGAGGTAGGAGGAGACATGGGCGAGGGAGGGAGCCGCCTAGTTGACGCGGAAAAGAGAGACCGGGGAGGGAACAAAAAGCTCGCGATGCGGGAGTTACTGCCGGCCCTCTCCGAGGAGAGACAAACACGCGAGCTCGTGTCAGTTTCGGACATGAACAGTGGCAGCAAAGATAAACAAAAAGCTGGCTGGCCATCTCGAGAGATCCTCCTCTCCATCCGGGTTACTACCGCCCAAGCAACCCTCCCAAGGATCCGAGCCTCTGCTGATCCTCTCTACAGAACCTGCATCCCATTGTATGCCACGCCACTAACAAACTCCTCGTGCTGTACTGTTAGTTCTTAGTGCACCACAAACTATAGTACATTAGTACTAGCTTATTAGTAGTAGTAGGCGCATGCATATGCATTTGACCTTGACCCCAGGTAGGCGCGATAGCAGAACATGTATAAAAGAATCGGGAGTGGTGATGGTCTGATGCCCCACTTGAGACCGAAAAGCGCGAGCGACGACGGCATAGATCGCTTGTGGAAGCGTGCGTGCGAGCACCACTAACAGCGCAACAACGACACCAATCTATGCGTTGCACTAACATTTTGTATTGATTACGAGCCATCTTCGTGCTCCAAGTAGGAGGGGGCCGGCGAGTGAGTGAGTCCCACGCCACGCTCGGTAGTCGGAAGCATGCATGCCCACGGCGGGCACGCATGGCCTCCTTTTGGCCTGCATCTGCATGCGTACACCGCATACTTCCCCTCTCATCATTCTGGCAACTACGACGCTAGTGCTGGCCCGTGTGGTCTTTCTTTCTGTTTAGATAGCTAGCGTTGTTTTCCTTGTGATTTACTCCTCCTCCTCCTTGTGGTTTTCGATCGGATCTATCATGTGCGTGTGTCACATGTTGCAGACAGACAAGGCGTCGCTGCTGGCGGAGGTGATCCAGCACGTCAAGGAGCTGAAGCGGCAGACGTCGGAGATCACGGAGGAGGCGTGCCCGCTCCCCACCGAGTCCGACGAGCTCACCGTCGACGCGTCCAGCGACGAGGACGGCCGCCTCCTCGTGCGCGCGTCGCTCTGCTGCGACGACCGCGCCGACCTCCTTCCCGACCTCATCCGCGCGCTCAAGGCGCTCCGCCTGCGCGCGCTCAAGGCCGAGATCACCACCCTCGGCGGCCGCGTCAAGAACGTCCTCGTCATCACCACCGACGACAGCGCCGCCGGCTGCGAGGGGGCGGCGGCGGCGGATGACGACCAGCAGGAGGAGGCAGAGCCCATGTCGCCACAGCACACGGTCGCGTCCATCCAGGAGGCCCTGCGCGCCGTCATGGAGCGCACGGCGTCGTCGTCGTCGGCCGCCGAGGAGTCGGGAGCGGCGGCATCATCAGGCGCCGCCGGGCTCAAGCGGCAGCGCACGACGAGCCTTTCGGCGATCCTAGAGAACAGGTCCATCTAAAAGCTACTAACATATATCCGCCATCACTTGATGAGATGTGCAAAACGAAACGAGAAACAACAGTAGAAACAAACACCGTACCACTACCACAATCTCTCATAGTTGATCATAATACCCTGCATGCAACTAGCTAGCTACTTGGATGATAATGCATGTTTGCCAGTTGCCAGCAAACCACGACTATTTTTTTTAGTTTATTTTCATTTATTTATAGTCTTCCTCTCTCTTGTGTATTGATCCCAATCGGTAGTGTGTCTCTGCATGCATGCATGGGATATCCTCATCAATCCAATACAACAATTCGTTTTTTCTTCTTTCTCTTACCAGCAAACTAATCGTCAGTCCTTTGGAGCACAAGCTTGCAGACCTGAGGACATTGAGTAGCATGTAGTTCCTTTCCTGATATTAGCTGGTCATTAGTCAAACACTACTAATGTAGAAGCTGCTGTGACCTGATAGTATTGAGGTGGCTATGCTTAGTCAAGAGAAAAATTCACCGCTAGTCCCTTAACTAGCCGACAGCGCCGCCGGCTGCGAGGGGGCGGCGGCGGCGGCGGATGACGACCAGCAGGAGGAGGCAGCGCCCATGTCGCCACAGCACACGGTCGCGTCCATCCAGGAGGCCCTGCGCGCCGTCATGGAGCGCACGGCGTCGTCGTCGTCGGCCGCCGAGGAGTCGGGAGCGGCGGCATCATCAGGCGCCGCCGGGCTCAAGCGGCAGCGCACGACGAGCCTTTCGGCGATCCTAGAGAACAGGTCCATCTAAAAGCTACTAACATATATCCGCCATCACTTGATGAGATGTGCAAAACGAAACGAGAAACAACAGTAGAAACAAACACCGTACCACTACCACAATCTCTCATAGTTGATCATAATACCCTGCATGCAACTAGCTAGCTACTTGGATGATAATGCATGTTTGCCAGTTGCCAGCAAACCACGACTATTTTTTTTAGTTTATTTTCATTTATTTATAGTCTTCCTCTCTCTTGTGTATTGATCCCAATCGGTAGTGTGTCTCTGCATGCATGCATGGGATATCCTCATCAATCCAATACAACAATTCGTTTTTTCTTCTTTCTCTTACCAGCAAACTAATCGTCAGTCCTTTGGAGCACAAGCTTGCAGACCTGAGGACATTGAGTAGCATGTAGTTCCTTTCCTGATATTAGCTGGTCATTAGTCAAACACTACTAATGTAGAAGCTGCTGTGACCTGATAGTATTGAGGTGGCTATGCTTAGTCAAGAGAAAAATTCACCGCTAGTCCCTTAACTAGCCGACAGCGCCGCCGGCTGCGAGGGGGCGGCGGCGGCGGCGGATGACGACCAGCAGGAGGAGGCAGCGCCCATGTCGCCACAGCACACGGTCGCGTCCATCCAGGAGGCCCTGCGCGCCGTCATGGAGCGCACGGCGTCGTCGTCGTCGGCCGCCGAGGAGTCGGGAGCGGCGGCATCATCAGGCGCCGCCGGGCTCAAGCGGCAGCGCACGACGAGCCTTTCGGCGATCCTAGAGAACAGGTCCATCTAAAAGCTACTAACATATATCCGCCATCACTTGATGAGATGTGCAAAACGAAACGAGAAACAACAGTAGAAACAAACACCGTACCACTACCACAATCTCTCATAGTTGATCATAATACCCTGCATGCAACTAGCTAGCTACTTGGATGATAATGCATGTTTGCCAGTTGCCAGCAAACCACGACTATTTTTTTTAGTTTATTTTCATTTATTTATAGTCTTCCTCTCTCTTGTGTATTGATCCCAATCGGTAGTGTGTCTCTGCATGCATGCATGGGATATCCTCATCAATCCAATACAACAATTCGTTTTTTCTTCTTTCTCTTACCAGCAAACTAATCGTCAGTCCTTTTTTTTTTTCGAAAGATCCGTTGCCGGCTTTCATTGATAAGAGAAGAGCACAATATTTACAAGGTTTGTCACAGAGAGCACCTAAAAAGCATGGCTTTGAACTCCTATTGAGCGCCACGCCACCCCTATGCTATGAGCTTTTATGTTACAAAGTATTTACAGCATCTAGAAGAGACTGCTCCAAATGAGGCAGCACTGCCTCTAAGCCTCTATTTCCAGCCCTTACCCACGTCCTTGCTTCCTCCTGGATTGCTCGGAATACCTGCTCCGGCGTCCTGGAGGATCTGCTGAAAACCCGGTTGTTTCTCTCCCTCCACAGTTCCCAGGTTGTCAGCATGACCATGGATCGCACCCCATCTCTTGCATAACGTGTCCCACTGTTACCCATGTCAGTGTACCATTGTCCCAGCTCTTGAGTCGGCGTCCAGTTTGTTGGTCTTATAGCAGCCGCGCCAATCCAAGAGCCCACCTTATCCCAAACGCCCCTCGAGTAGTCGCATTCCTGAAAAAGATGTGAGGTGGTTTCGAGGTTCCTAACACAGAGCTGACAGAAGTAGTCATTGGGCCATTGTCTTAGCATTAACCGTGCAGCTGTCCAGATCCGGTTCTGCAGCATCAACCAAGTAAAGAAGCGGAATTTTGGCGGCGCTTTTGTTTTCCAAGTGGTTTCAGCTGTCATGGATGAGGTCATTCCAAGGAATTGGATTTTGTATGCTGATCTTGTCGTGTATTGGCCATCAGATGAGTGTAGCCAGGTGATCTTATCCTCCTGTGCCGGCTGGACTGCAATTCCCTGTAACCGAAACCACAGTGATACGAACTCGTGGACCAAGGTCGCCGTCATGCTATAGTCTACATCTCTGATCCACCTCTCCTCAGCCAGGGCATCATTAACTGTTCTGTTCTTCCTCTTGCTGTGTTTGTACAAGGTCGGGTACAGGGTTGCAGGCGCTTTCCCATCCAGCCATCGAGAAGTCCAGAAGCAAGTTTTATTCCCATTGCCTAAGATCACTGTTGTAGCAGCATTGAAGAGTGCAATGTCATTACTGTCAACAGGCAGCTCCATCCCTTTCCACGGCCTTTCCGCGTTATCCCATGAGAACCAGAGCCAGCGAAGTCGCAGGGCACGGCTGAACTTTTCCAGTTCAGTGATCCCTAGGCCACCATTGATGATTGGCGCGCAAACTTTGGTCCATGCAACCTTGCATTTTCCCCCAGTGAGTTCCTCGTCACCGGCCCACAGGAATCTCTTGCGCAGCTTGTCAAGCTCTTTCAAGAACTTTTTGGGTGTCTTTAGCACCGTCAGCAGGTATACCGGGAGCGAGCTGAGCACAGAGCGCACCAGCTCCCTGCGGCCAGCGACATTTAGCAGGCGCCCTTGCCAGCCAGCCACCCTCATTTTAGCTCTGTCTTGGATGTATTGTAGGTGCACCATTCTTAATCTTCCAAGCGTGAGAGGTAGTCCCAGGTATTGCATAGGGAAGTTTACTCTCGGCCCTGGGAAATCTTGTAAAATCTCTTCCATGTCCAGGCCCGTACAGCTGATCGAGGCCACAGTGCTCTTGTGCAAATTTATCTTTAAACCTGTGGCTGCGCCAAAGGCATTCATAATCTCCATGATGCAGGTGATGTCTTGTCAGTCCTTTGGAGCACAAGCTTGCAGACCTGAGGACATTGAGTAGCATGTAGTTCCTTTCCTGATATTAGCTGGTCATTAGTCAAACACTACTAATGTAGAAGCTGCTGTGACCTGATAGTATTGAGGTGGCTATGCTTCCATCCGATAGTCAAGATAGAGAAAAATTCACCGCCAGTCCCTTAACTAGCCGGCGGTGTCATGCAGGTTCCTAAACTTTTAAAGTGATATCTGTTGATCCCTGAACTTAGCAAATGGTGTCATCCAGGTCCCTAAACTTTCACCGCAGGTCTCTAAACTTGGCTGACGGTGTCATTTCGGTCCCTGAACTTTCAAGGTGCTCACCACAGGTCTCTAAATTTGGCAAGCGATATCATCCATATCCAAATGTGGTAAAACCTACACTATAAGTTGGTGTGGCACGTTGACTGCACGTTAGACGTAGATCCAACATGTGTCAATTAATCAATCATTATTTATATAATATTATCATGAAAATATAAATTATATAAAATAATTTACACCAACAAAAAATAAAGTATTAAAATAATTTATAACAACAAATATATTAGGTTTAAACTAAAATAGAAAAATACTAAAATTAATTTAGTATTTATGTATCATTAATAGTATTAAAATAATATTAAAATTCCTATAGTAGTATTATAGAAGTACCTTTTCTCTATAATACTATAATACTATTACTTTTAATAGTAGTATTATAGTATTAGAACTTTTAATAATAGTATTATAGTATTAAAAGTTTTAATAATAATGCTATAGTACTAATAACATAGAAAAGTTACTTCTATAATACTACTAATTAAACTTTTAAAATAATACTAAAATTAGGCGTAACTTTTAATAGAGAAAACTTTTAACACTATAGGTAACTTTTAATATTATTACATTTGGACATGAATGACACCTCTTGCCAAGTTTAGGGATCTACGGTGATCACTTTGAAAGTTCAGGGACCGAGATGACACCACCAGCCAAGTTTAGGGACCTGTAGTGATCACCTTGAAAGTTTAGAGACCTAGATGACACCGTCTGCCAAGTTCAAGGACCTACAGATATCACTTAGAAGTTTAGGGACTTGGATGACACTGCTAGCCAAGTTCAGGGACCGGCTGTGAATTTTCCTCGTCGAGATATGTTTCGTAAGAGTAAGCGATACTATACTACTACCAGTCTACCACTCTAGTTTTTCCAGCAACAGGCACAGGGCAACATCATTCATCTCTTCAGAATGAAATTAGAGCTTTACATGTACTCTCCTGTTTGACGTAGGGCCAATGGCGGAACTAGAACTTTTGATCATGGGAAGCTGAACAATACAATGACACCCCGTAAATATGAGACACATACAACAAAGTGTATGTCTCAATAGTTTCTCAATATTTTTACATATATATTTAGTACTTATAGTAAAAAAAACACAATATTTATAATAAAAATGGTGATATAATATTTTTTACTATACAATAGAATTTTTGTATAGGTAATAAACATCTTTCACTGGGGGTGGGGGGTGGCACGGCCCCCTGGTTCTGCCGGTGCGTAGGGCGCTGCTGACTTGGCGCGGTCCCTAAAATCAAATCAAACATTGGTCGACATATGCCATATATGAACCTGCACACTTCAGTCATGAATAAAGGCCATTCTCATGCTGGGTTTTATATATATGTTTCAAGAGTGTCACATGAATATATAATATTTTGTATTTAATTGATGAATGAAATAGTGCATGCATGCACTGTTACATTGTTCTGCTTCATGGACAATACATGCAAGAGGCAAAATGTGTTGGATATATTGTATGCATGGTTTCTAGATGAAACAGTAGTTCTATTCATTATTAATTTATTGCCACATCATAAAAAACACTAACATAAGACTCTATTTAGTGAGACTTTTATTTTTTTAATCATAATACGATGTAGAGACTCATATACATGCACACACATCTTATTCCTAAAAGCATTTTTGAAAAATTGAGCTAACATATTTCGAGATTATTGACGTAAGCATCTTGCTGTCAAGAGGCGTGTCGCCTATTGCATCCTCTTTCCAGAACAGTTCATAAATGATCAGAGGAATCCTGTATATATGCAAATTAAGTGTCAATCAAGAAACAATAAGTTGCTTCTCATACACTATATCTAAAGCGGGGAGACATGCCAGTGTATATGATGATTGTGTGAGTGGTAGTTTAAAGGTAAGTCATTGATCGAGCCTAAATAGTAAATACAATGAAACAAGTAAAAGGAAATAATATGATGATATATATTGTGCTCTATAATAATAAGAGCCCATATATAATGAATTTTACATAAATTTCAACCATTTAAATTCCAAAGGAATTAGGGAGTTTCACACATTCCATTCAGTGCCAAACTTGTTAGTCCATGCGCACGTGAGAGAGAGGTCATAGTTGTGTTTTTATGCATGTACTACGAATATAATATGGCATGAAGAAAATATTTTAATTTGCGTCTTTGTAGACAATAATAAGTTTGGCTTACATTTCCTCTTCAATCTAGATTAACTTGTTTGTAATAATTCTGTTCATCTTCTTTTCTGACTATGGATCAGTTATCATATGACTTTAATTCCTCATAGACTAAACTCCAAAAAAAAAAGTTATGGAAATTAAGTCCAAAGCCACCAGCAAGTTGCTGGTGCTACGTACCTAGCTACCTAGCTCTCATATTAGCAAGAAGCGAGTAAGAATGATTAGTATCGATTTCATCATGACCAATTATATATATGGGAAGAACTCCATTTCTGAACATCATTTCTTGTTCTTGAGAAAAGCGTCTCAACTCTTTTCTCCCTTTATTAGAAACCTTTTGGGGTCCGATCCCTTGGACACTTGGTCTAGAGATTTTGCACTCGCCCTACAAGAAGGGGAAATGAGGCAAAAGGCAATTGCTGGATGGACTCCAGAGGGAGTGAATTGGTGAGCCATAAATATGCAATCGTGAAGAGATACGAACGCCAAGAGGACGGTGCTCGCAGAAGGGAAGCATAAATGTAGCCGAATTGTTTCATGATGCACTTCTTGGGCCTTGTTCAGATGTCCGAATCGGGGCATCCCAAATCACTGTAGCGACACTGTTCTACACGGAAGTATTTTATTTTTATTTGGTAATAATTGTCTAAACATTAATTAATTAGACTCAAAATGTTCGTCTCGCAAAGCATAACAAAACTGTGATTAATTAGACTCAAAATGTTCGTCTCGCAAAGTATAACAAAACTGTGCAATTAGTTTTTGATTTCATCTACATTTAGTATTCTATGTATGTGCCGATATTTTAATATGACGGAGAATTTTTTTTATATAGTGAAATTTGTAGATAAATTTGGGGAACTAAACATGGCCTTCGTTGTTTTCTCGCTCAGTTTTCTGATTTCTGGAACCGAAGACTGCGCTGTGCTATTTTAGACGTTGAATGACGTCGCAACCTGTAGACTCGTGCCTGCCCGTGTGACACTGCCTGTTGCAGTTGCAGTCATGTGCATGGACCACCTAGAATCCAAGATAGAGTGGAACTGTGGAAGGTGTTGTCCTAGTTCATGAGCTATTGTGTAATTTTTCTTTTCGAAAGGTCGGCAACAGCTGCAAAATCGAAATCACTTGATCAACTCCCTTGAAGATTCAGCCATCGGTCAAACCGCTCTACATCCCGTACGTAAAGTGTAGACTCATCCAAGTCATGCATACAACTACATCCCGTACGTAGTATTACTGTACTACGTATATAGTCTTACACTCTCTTACACGCATCCAATATCTCAGTTCACTGATCAAACTCGATTTTAGTAGATGCCATTGCTAACTCATCGACGACGTTTAGCTCTTCCCGGGAGCTTTATTCAGGCTTCATGTTTTTTTTAATTACACAGTACAACACGCACGCACACTCACCCCTATGAATATACGTAGGTAGCCCTATCTCTATGAGCACCTCCGAAGGACTGAGTCGGCAGATCTTGAGATTCACAAAGTCACCACAGGCGTCTCGCTATCGACAGAGACGTCGTCTGCCACTGAAAGTATAACGCTGTTAAATCCTGAAATAAATCGAGAAAATTACGATGACTTAAATCCAGGTGGACCGGTTCCACACAAGAAACCTAAACCAACCGATCTACGATCACTTCGCTAGGCTTCAGGTTTTTGTGCATGCCACGTTTAGAGACAGGATAGCGTCTGCAGTCATTAAATCTTGGGCTCAAAACTTCGAGAACGTAACATAAACCCATTTTACTAACATCTCCTATCAGACCTCGAATTCCAAAATTTTGTATGTCCCACCCCAAAACTCTTGACATGCACAACAGGCCGGCATTCGCCTGTCGTGGTCCGATTAAAAGAGATAGGACAGATTGTATGATAGCATACTTCCCTGCGAACCGTTGAGGACGTAGGGCCAAAACATCGTGGTGGTTGTCGTTCTCCTAACAGCCGGGAAATCTTCAAGAGTGACAAAAAAAAGCCAAGTCTATGGCAAAAACTATTGGATGAAAAAAACACTTCCTCCAAAGAAGGTTTCTTCATCTCAAAAAAAATTTGTCACATCATCTATATGGATATTCTTACATTGACCTTCTTCCCTTTATTACATGGACCTTCTTCTTTGGACATTTGAGGTCACCACCTCCACTGCACAGTACAACCACTCTACGTTGACTCCCTCTCTAGTATCTAGTGCTCCCCTCCCCCCTCTTTTCCAATGCAAGATGCTCCCAACGTGCTTGCGCGCCGCTACTTGCCGCGTGCCCGGCCTTGCCACGCGTGCTACGCCACCGCGTGGGAGACATTCGGCCACTTGCTTAGCCCAGCCACGAGCTTGTTGCGCCAGCAACCGCGAGCACGGGAGCCATCCTCCTGCCTTGCGGTATCCGTCCTGCCTCGCTTGCACACGCAGGAGCACGCCATGAGCTCGCTTGTCTCGACCGCGAGCTCCAAGCCGCTTGCCTGCCGTGAGCTCGCTCCACATGCCGCCTCGAGAGAACCGCCCTGGCCACGTGCCTCTGCGATTCCATAACCGGTGGAGAAGAAAGAGACGGAGAGCTGACTCGTAGCGGCCTCACGTGGGAGTGAGAAGAGGGGGAGGCGGGAGCTATACCAAACACTTTTTGGGATCCTAGATCCAGATGAATCTCAGATCTAGATTCATTATTCCGTCGGAAAAGATCTACCAAACAGGCCCACAGGGTACGCCTTTTTGCAAGCGATAATGATATGATTAAGACGCCCAGACAGACAGACGCCTCCCACCGTTCACTCCCGCAGCGCTCGTGCCCCTCCTGATTCTTATCCCTTCGTGTCCTGGCCCACACCCGATGACGCGGCCATCGCTACTTCCCTGGGCGATGGCGGCTCCTTCCCCCACCCCCGGTGTCCTCCTCCCCTATCCCAGCGGCTCCTTCCCCCATCCCGGCGTCCTCCTTCCCCCACCCCAGTGGCCTCCCCCCACCCTGGCGTCCTCACCCACTAGGAGCGTCCAACGCCCGCGGATCCGGTGTCCCTCCCCCCACCCCGGCAAGATCCAAGCAAGCCGTTGACCCTCCCCTACTCCGGCAGGCGACGCCCCCCCAGGTTCGTCAGCGTCTCCTCTCCCTCGTCCAACGGCGGGCGCGCACCATCCAGCGAGCCTGCGCCACCGCAGTTGCCCACCAGGTAGGTCATGGCCGCGTGGTGATGCTATATTTCAAGTGTTTCTGGACGCTTTTCAGACATGTTATAAGCTCATTTTGCAAGTGTTTCAGATGTTTTAGATGTATGTTTTAATTGTTTCATACAGATGTTGCAAAAGTAGATTAGGATGTTACATATGTTGTAATGATTATACACGTATGTTGCAAGCGTCTATCCCCAATATTTCATCTGTTTTGTATACACGTATGTTGCAAGTGTTTCAGATGCATGTCTCAAGTGTTTCATCTGGCTTCTTTTGTATATTACAAGTGTTGTATCAGGATGTTTCAAAAGTAGATCGGGATGTTGCATATGTTGCAATAGTGTTTCAACTATATATTTCATATATTTTAGACGTATGTTGCAAATGTTTCATCTGGATGTTGCAAAAGTAGATCAGATGTTGCACGGTGCGGCCGATGTCTGTCGTTGTGCGGGGCGTGGGTGGGCGTGGGGGCACGGGTCCCTGCGACGGACGCGGGCGCGGGTGCAGGGGGGTGGAACACGGGGTGTGAGGCGGGATGCAGACGCGGGAGCGGCACAGATGTCGAAGCCATGTCCAGACACGACGTCCCGTCCGGATATCCGGACGCTAGGCATACTGTTTTGCAAGTACTAATATAGGTTTTTTACATTTCTTTTTTTTTCTTTTCTTTTGGTTATATAGTGTGCAGAGCGGGCTTCGCAGTTCCAAACCTCATGTTGTTCCCAGCTAAATAAGCTACTCCATCCATGGTACAAACGCGTCACACTTGATCACAAGTGAGAGGCTGGCCCTGCCTTTGAGATGTGGCGAGTTGCCGTGTAGCCCTTGAGCGGGTGTCTAGGACTGCTCCGCTCCACGTTTTTCAGCTACGCTCCACGTGTTTTAGTCAAACGGTTTCAGCTCTATGCACTCTGTACGAGAAAAAATGTGGAGTTGTGAGAGCACCTAAAGAGGTGCTCCACAAACTCCAAATTTTTATGGTGCTGCTCTGTAGTATAGTTTGTGAAGCAGTCCTAAACACCCTTGAACCATTTGTTACGGAACATGAAACAAGATTTACACGACTGTCTCGAGTCTTCACCTTTTTTTTCAGACATGTGCCGTAGCACAAGTTTTTCATTAAGGGGTGATGCACACAATACAAGGTTCAAGAGAATTGGTCAGTAGTGCAAAACGCAAACCGAATCCAATTTCTAGGAACCCAACCTCAGCATTACTAATCATGCACAGCAGCAAGCAACACGGCCAGAGCACGGAATCCGGCCTGCAGCCAGACGCCCCCTTCTTCGACGATTTGCTGCATCAGTAGTTGCGGTGGAAGGATGCCCCCCCCCCCCCCCCCCCCCGGAAAACTCTCCTGTTGCGCCTGCACCAGTAGTCTTCACCTGAACAGCTGACTAAGTTCGTAAAGTAGCTTCATCTCTCACATGAATTGGGTGCAATGTTCCAATCGTTCTAGAGTAGTACTCAACAGACCAAAATTTAGACAATGTGCTGCGGTTGGGACTAAGCTCTATGGTTGCGAAGTCATCTCTTGATGATCCAGCACGACACTCAAACTGCGCGCTTCAGTTTGATCTGGCTTCTCAAACATTTGAGTAAGCAGGATAGGTGCAAAGACATGGACTCGCAAGCATGCGGTCAAATCTCATGTATTCTTTTGGTGAGTCTTTAGTCTTAACACATGAAGGCAGGAGCGCAAAAAGATAACGCGTAAATCTAATCTCTAATCTCTGATGTGAGCATGCACACCAGCATCATCATGCTAGTACATGCCAAAGCAGAGACGTAGGTCAGAGGGTTCCAAAAATACAGCAGCCCAGCCACTTGTGCAGCCAGCCAGTGCCCCTGCTGCCATGGCAACTCTGTGTGACCTGCAAGCTAGATGACCCAGTCATCACTCATCGTGCGGGATCAGTGTGAGATCCGCATCACGCCACCAACCCGCAATTAAACAGGCAAAACATTAGCTCAGATGTATGCAGGTGCTGTTGCCGTATAGCTTTGCTTCAAGAGCTGCCCAAGTGACCATAACGTTCGTGTGATCCTGTCCCAGTAAGATGCGCGGCCGAAACTTCCACGGCCCAAGTACGCAGCTCCCCGAATCCATATCCTCACCAAGCACATGCTCTGCTTCCTCACACACACACACGTCCAACCACTGCAAGCTTGTATAAATAACCCTACCGGCCGGCGCCCACCGGCCACCGGAAAGAGACCAAATATTTCGCGCTCTGCCAGTCTGCCTATCCATTTCTTTCCCGCACACCACACACGCCGAGACGCGCAAACGAACACCAGAGGATGGCATCCGTTCTCGCCTTCTCCTGGTGTTCGCTGCTGCTTCTCCTCCTGCTGGCGACGGCGTCGCAGGCCCTCAACGTCGGCGACCTGCTCGGGACAGCGCCTTCGGTAAGGACCAGAGTGGCGATGGCGAACCGAGTCTGAACTTTTGCAAGTGCTTTTATTTGGAGCTGATCGGTTCCGACCACCATGCATGGACTTGTGGTTTTCCACAGGGGAGCAAGGATTGTAGCCGGACGTGCGAATCATCGTTCTGCATAGGTAAGCAAATCACAACCCTGACAATCTGCCATTGCCGTGTAGTAGTCCTGGGCTCTGTTTGGGGGTTTCTCTTTCCCCTCCAGCAGTCCTGTTCAGCTGTTCTTCAGGAAAGCAAAACTGAACTGAAAGGTCGGATTGCTTTGCTGAGTTCCGTTTACCATGAGCGGACTGCGGACAGAGCTTGCGTAGCCTACAATTTTTCTGGCGGACAAGCATACCTGAAGCCGGCCGCTTTTCAGCTTTCAGTCGGGTACTCACCGGCAAAGGGTACTGATGCGCTTGCTTTTTTCCCCCCTTGTCCACCCTGTCCCTGAAAACGAAAGTCCCGCCGCTGCTGAGGTACGGGAAGTACTGCGGGATCCTGTACAGCGGCTGCCCCGGCGAGAAGCCCTGCGACGCCTCGACGCCTGCTGCATGGTCCACGACCACTGCGTCGCCACCCACGACAGTACGCACCTCGATCACTCTCCCCAACTCTGCACATTCGATCAATTCCTCCTCGTTCTTCTTCTTCTGAAACCGAAAGCCCAGACCCCAGAGCAGGACTAGACGGAACGATGGTTAGGGTCGCCCGCGGCGGCACGGCAGGTCTTCGCGAGCTGACACTCCACCTAACACGATCAGAACACAATCTGAAACCAGTACAAGGCTACCAGATAAGATTAGACTAAGCACAAGCATGCGGTGCACCGTCCACCGGCCCAAACGCGCATGTTCCCGCGCAAGGCCAACCGACATGTGCGCGCCCGCGCCCGCGCGGCGCGCCAGTAGCACGTCGCCTCCTTGCCGGCGCGGCTCGGTGGCGTCGCTTGCACGCGTCGGTGCGCATGATTGCGTCGACCCCAGTATCTGATCTCTTCCCGGGGCCGTCGACTCGAGCGCGCGCACTCGAGCGCACTGAATGAGTGTACAACGAGTGGTGGTTGCGGCATACATGTGTCGCCACTGCACGCCTCGTCGTCTCGTGCGAGTTCCGCCTTTTGCCGTTGACTGCCCGTCTGCCCGCTGCTGATCGACCTTTTGTTTTGCCCCCCGCGCAGATGACTACCTGAACACGCGGTGCAACGAGAACCTGCTGAGCTGCCTCGACAGGGTGAGCCCGGCGGGGCCGACGTTCCCGGGGAACGAGTGCGGCGTCGGCCAGACGGCGTCCGTCATACGTGGGGTCATCGAGTCGGCAGTGCTCGCGGGCAAGATCCTTCACAAGCGCGACGACGGCCAGTAGCCGGCGTTCCGGCAGGAGCGGTTGGTACTAGGAACACACGTAGTTGTTGCGAGCAGAGCAATAAAGCCGCACGCGCGCGCGGCGCCCGGCCGTGGCGGTGCGGCAAAGCAGCATGTGCTGGATTTGAAGGTCATGGACGGCCGGACCCACCGTTGCATGTGGCTGCCTTCACTGTATGCATATTGATTATTAGTAGTATTTGATTGGTGGGAATTCCGAGCCAAGTGGCAAAGGTTGTAAGTTGTAATAATGTTATTGTATGTTCCTTTGTAATTATTACTAGTATAGTAGTGAACAGAATACAACAAGATTCGATCATTAACAGTCCAATTTCCGTGTTGTCCGGCGTCAAGTGCAACTCTCGGACTGAATGTTGTACGTCGATTTTGCGGTGTACTCAGTACTCACCGCTTGCAGTCCACTTCCGAGTGATGGAGTCGTCTTCATGGATGAGCTGCAAATTGTTAGCTAGGCCTTCAAGTTGAACAAATTCTGCCATTTGTTGTACAGTGTCCATCCTCCAAAGGCTTCTCATCTAGCTTTGGTTCCGCAATTGAGACTTGACGCCTTGATTGACGCAGAGATTTTTGCCCTAGGCTAAAGGATAAGGGTTAGGGGCAATGTCAATTGATGCACGACCATCCAACCGTGGGTCCTGCGCCTTATCTCCTCGCCTGACCTTGACTAAAGTGCTAGCCCGAAGAGCGCCCTTGGTGTCACAAGGTGATGGGGTTCCGGTCCCATGGCCTTGTGTTGTCAATCCGTTAAAGCCACAACCATATGAGATACAGGACACGACTGAATCTCTCAATGTCCAGAATGCCAAGCCCCCAAGAACCTTTGATCTTGAGGCTTTAGTTGATTGCACTAAGTAGCGTTCTCTGTTGGCGTTGTCTGATCTTTCCATAGAAAATATCTCGTAATGTTATCAATTATTTTGATTGCTCTTTTTTGAGTGTTAAATTGTTAGGAAATGCACAGGGATAGTTGTGAGCATCGTATTAGTTAGCATGAGTATGCCATGTGTTGGGGAAGTGTCCCCGACAGGAGGTGGAAGGTCAGACGCGGAGCTACCCTGCCACCTTGGTCTATCTTTGTGGCGAGGCCTTCGGCAGTGGCCGAAGGTGTGATGCAAGAACACGATTACCAAGGCAAATAGTTTCTAGGGTTTCATGTTAACAGTCCCCATCCCTCTCTCTGGGTCCGAGTCCTCTTTATATAAGGCAACATTAGCAATACATGCTATTACATATTTGCCCCATGACAGCTAAGACATATTCCCGAATATTCTTGGCTAATCTCTTCCCCTCTAGGGGGTCCTAAGACCTTCTCTCTGGCGATCGCCTTACTTCAGCCCTTGTCGAGTCGCATCCAGGCCCATGAGAGCCTCCCGAGCGGATTCTAGAGCACCTGGTCTTCTTGCCGCCGCCATTGCCCGCAGGCCTTCTTCCTCTCGACTCAACCATCCTTCGGTGCCTTTGTAAGACCACCGGGTGCTCTTCCTTCCGCTGGTCTTTGTCGCTCGTCCCGGGCCTTCGCCATAATGGGGGTTCACCTTGGACACGATGAGCCTTCGTCGAAGGCTCTGGTCTGACCTCTGTCCCTGTGGTAAAAATGAGCATCAATATTTATGGTTAGAGTTAGCAGGAGGGCATTCGGGACCAACCATCGTTCCCCAACACCATTTTTATCCAGCAGCTTGCCTTTCCAAATTGGAAGCTTTAATCCAATTTTATCAATTACTAGTTAAATGTCAACATGGCTTTCCTAAAAAAAATGTCAACATGGCGCAACGACTCGATGTGTAACGGTAAACTAAGATACTTGCAGGGAAAAGGTTTTTCCTCGCACTGGAAAGGCTCCATGATGAAGTTCAAGTCGTGTCCCTGTCATTGTATCGGGGTAAATAACACTCTGTGTAGGTTTGTTATGAGCCCTAATACTTCTCCGAAGATATCTAGGAGTAGCTTGTGGTGTGGAGGTTTTCACGTGAGGGGTTGATAAAAATCGCTGCATCATCCGCGTAAGCTGAGTCTCAATTTAGCTCCCTCTCTGTTGCACAGAAGACAGGGTACCATGTTGTGCAGCGAGCACAAAAAGTTTTTTTGTAGGAGTTCAAGTGCAAAAATGAAGAGCAACATAGTTGTGGTAACCGTTTGAGAGCAGGATGGACACCCAATCTCTCCACCTGTTTCCAAAGCCTATTCTCTGCACAAGGCCGTCTCCACAAATTAGGGGCTCCGATTCGAAATGTAAATGGGGCTCTTTAATGAATGGCTAGTAAAACTAATCTATATTTTTTCTCATCAAATATATAACTTAAATATGTATTCATCAAATATATAACTTAAATATGCATTCTTCAATACATCGCAGTTGCCAACACATAATTCAGAAGATTAAAATTCAATTGAATTAATCAAATTGGGAATCACCTGAGGCACACGTTAATAGGAAGTTAGAACTATGGAGGCACACGTTAGAGTCGAAAGGGTTCAGACTTAGTAGGACTAAGACCGAGTACATGAGGTGCGATTTTAGCGAGACTAGGCATGAGGAGGGAGACGTTAGCCTCGATGGGCAAGTGGTGGCCAAGAAGGATACTTTTCGGTATTTAGGGTCGATGCTACAAAAGGACGGAGACATTAATGAAGATGTTAGGCATAGAATATCAGCCGACTGGTTGAAATGGCGTCAAGCTTCTGGCGTCCTCTGTGACAAAAGGGTGCCTCAGAAGCTGAAAGGTAAGTTCTAT